>CM049404.1:10400000-10402500 GCA_026929865.2 Hyperoplus lanceolatus | reverse complement strand
AGGAAACGGGAGGAGGTCTGAAAAATGTACTTAGCCTTTTTTTCTGGCTGACCCCTCGTGATCTGTCTCTCTGGCTCGACAATTCTCTCCTGTCCGTCCTCATCTCATCATCATATCCCTGTGTACGCTCCCCCCCCCACCCCCCTCTGTTTCCTCTGCCTGTTTTAGGTCATATTACCATGAGCGACATGGCTTTAAATGTGTTGGTCTGACAGGTCACCACTACAGCCCACAGTAAAATATCTCAACAGCTACTGGATTGGAATGGTAGAAATAACATTAATTTTCACCGGAGAATTAGTTTGATTAATCTTTTCCTTTATGCTACTGATGAACTGTCATCGTTTGGGTGAACAATGACTTCCTTTTCTATCACCATCATCAGGCCCGAGTGAATTTTTCTTATTTTTTTTTTAATCATGTTCCTGCTGAACCAAAGGCTAATTCCCATCAGCATGAGCTTTACTTTGCTTTTTAGCGAAAGTTAGCATTATTACTCTCAACACCAGTATCATTTCAATATGGTCACTGTCATGTGCAATATTACTATAGGCCTACTTTAATGTGCAATGTTTCACCATATGACCATTCACCATTCATTACAGGCAATCTATTCTTCCTATAAGATGCTGTTTTATTATAAATGGAAAGCATGTCTGGTGTACACTGTCAATGAATAAGGAGACCTAACATTGTCTGTGTATTGGAATGCATCTTCTTAAAAAAAAAAAAACTGTTTTAACTGTATCAGTAGCTGTGTATCTGAATCTTATGGCAGTGGGGGCGGGACCTGATATGCCTTTGGCTTCTCCTGCCACCCTTCGGACGATAACACAAAGTAATATTTTGTATTCTTTGTTTTTTGTTTCTGTTTTGGAGCAACCTGGCATTTACTTTGGGATAAATAAAGTTCTTATCTTATCTTATCTTATCTTATCTTGTCTTATCTTATCTTATCTTATCTTATCTTATCTTATCTTATCTTATCTTATCTTATCTTATCTTATCTTATCTTATCTTATCTTATCTTATACTGGCATCAGTATTTAGAACAGAACACAGTCTCACATCAGCTGTTGGTAGTCCAGCGAGATAGTCATTACATGTCTGACTCTGTTTAAAAAGTGTTTTAAGATGGAACTAAGGATGCAATATACTTTATAATGGAGTTAAAGTTATTTTTCTTCTAAGGAGAGACACGAAGAGAGGGAATCCAGCAACAAGTAAGCTTCAATAGCACTTTCCTGGTATTGAAAATGTTATTACATTAACAATTACCACTGTAGTTGGTGTGTATCCTGTGTGAGGCCCTACATAACCTATATCTTAACACACACACACACACACACACACACACACACACACACACACACACACACACACACACACACACACACACTCTCTCTCTCTCTCTCTCTTGGTTGTCCATCGATTTCGATGATGACGTCCACTTTTAACCTTTTCGTAAAAAAACATTTTAAATAAACAAAAACATACTTACTTACTTTACTTTCCCTATCCTATCATATGGCTACCACAGCCCAAACAGCACAGCCACCTTCAACAGACCCAGGCTCTGTACAAACAAGCTCCAGGTAGTGTCAATGCTGATTCTACCTATCCTATCCTACTACAAGGCTATCACAGCCTAAAAACAGCAACGCACCTTCAACAGACCCAGGCTCTGTACAAACAAGCTCCAGGTAGTGTCAATGCCGATTCTACAGATCCTATCACATGGCTAACACAGCCTAAAAAATAGCATAGCCACCTTCAACAGACCCAGGCTCCGTACTAGTAAGCTCCAGGTAGTGACAATGCCCATACTACCCATCCCCATTTTTCCACATCTATCTATGAGATTTAATGTGGCTATACAACCCAATCCTAGACCTACATAACCTCTGACAAGTAGGACATGTAAATGTGTCAGTAGACACTGTGGGCTCCACAGGAGCTTTCCTCCTGTCCCTCTTCTGCTGTCTCCTGGCTGTCCTGTCCTCCTCCAGCCTACGGATCCCCTCCTTACACACCTGCCGCCATGTGGTGCGGTCAGCAGCAGTAACTTCCAGGTCCTCAGGGCTGATGTTACATTTCTTCAATGTGGTCTTCATCTGGTCCTTGTAGCGCTTCTTCTGCCCCCCAGCCGAGCGTTGGCCATGACTTAACTGGCCGTACAACACTCTGCGGGGCAGTCGGTCATGGGGCATTCTCACCACATGTCCAAGCCATCTCAGCTGGTGCTGGGTGACCAGAGCCTCAATACTTCTACAGTTGGTCTTCGCGAAGATTTCAGAATGAGGAATATGATCACGCCAAGTGATGCCAAGGATACGCTGCAGACAGCGCATGTGAAAGTTCTCCAGGGACCTGAGGTGGCGGCTGTAAGTGACCCAAGCCCCACAGCCGTACAGCAGAGTGCTGATACAGACAGCATGGTACACAGACACCTTGGTGTGGAGGTTTAAGTCCTTGTTTTGAAAGACCCGGTGTCGCAGTC